>OX422211.1:36342422-36379922 GCA_949130495.1 Sambucus nigra
ATCCCACTTCTTTGTTTCCCGTTATGACTGCTGATGGTACTCCCATTCCCTCAATAGGTGATGGGACTATTGACTCACCCAACATATCTCTCTCTCTAATGTTTACCACATTCCTAAGCTTACAATGAATCTTATTTCTGTTGGTCAACTATGTGATGCCAATTACTCAGTTTCCTTTTTTTCTTCCTTTTGTCATGTGCAGGATCCATAGTCTCAGAAGGTGATTGGGAGAGGCCATAGGCAGGGGAATTGTACATCATGGAGAAACTCAATGTTCTAATGGTTGCAACTTCCAATGTTAACTTGTCATCCTTTCATTTTCGTTCAGATTCGTATGGCTTTTAATTATGGCAATCTCGTCTTGGTCATGTCTCAGGGTCATGAATAAAATATTTGGGTTATATAGGAAAATTAGGAAATTTGCATTGTCATGATATCTCTGATTGTAGCAGTTGTAAACTTGCAAAATTTTCAGCTTTACCATTTAATATAAGTATTTCCTCTTCTTTTGCACCCTTTGATCTTATTCACTATGATGTGTGGGAACCCTCTCCTATTATTACAAGAGGAGGGTCTCTATATTATTTCTCCTTTATTGATGATTATACGCGTTAATGTTGGATTTTTCTAATGAAATGACGTTCGAATTTTTTTGATATTTATAATAAATTTAGTGCCTTTGTTAAAACTCAATATTCTACTATTATCAAATGTTTTTTATGCGATTTGGGTGGGGAATATACTTCTCAAAAATTTGGTGAGTTGCTTGATTTATATGGAACTATTCACCAATCGTCTTGTACTGACACTCCTGAGCAAAATGGTGTTACTAAAAGGAAACATAGGCACATTGTTGAAACTAGTCTTTCTCTTTTACTATCCGCATATGTCCCTAGTGAGTTTTGGTGAGAGGTTGTCCTCACTGTTGTCAATTTTATTAATAAGATTCCGACCTTTCATTGCTCAGGTTTGTCACCTTTTGAAAATTTGTATGGGACTGCCCCTGATTATTCTTCCTTAAAGGTGTTCAGTTGCACTTGTTTTGTTCTTCGTCCTCATGTGGAACGTACCAAATTATCTCCAAAGTTATCTATTTGTGCCTTTCTTGGTTCTGGTGAGGGTAAAAAGGGATATCGTTGTTATGATCCAGTTACTAGAAAATTATATGTCTCTCGCCATGTTGTGTTTCTTGAGCATGTCCCTTTCTTTTCTATTCCCGATAGCCCTCATGAACTCACTAAATATGATCTCTTCAATACTGATCCGTTCTCTGATAATGATGAAAGTGTGCCATCTCAAGCACCTTGCCCCACTAACAGTGTGCCACCCCACATTTCTCTTGCTCCTATTATATCTAATGATACAAGTACTTTTCCATCTTATGTTCATGTTGCCCACCTTTTCATGTGGCCACTCAAGCACCTACCGAAACAGTGGAACTTCCTTCTTGCTATCCAAAACATCCACGTAAGTCCACTCAGTCTCCAGATTTTGTTTATTCTTATTATTCAAATTCTTTTGCTTCATTTTTATCCTTTGTTTACTGCCTCTATGAGACTTTGTCTTATAGAGAGGCAGTTCTTGATCCTCTTTGGTAGCAGGCTACGATTGAGCAACTCTCTTATTTGCACTAGATAGATACTTGGAGTTTGGTACCCTTACCTGCTGGTAAGCGGGCAATTGGATCTCGTTGGGTATATAAATCAAAACTAGTTCAGATGAGTCAGTTGAGCGGTACAAAGCAAGATTGGTTGCTCAGGGTTTTTCTCAGCAATATGGTATGGATTATGAAGAGAACTCATGTTGCCAAATTGACTACTATCCATAGTCTTACTGCTGTTGCATTTGTCTGTGAGTGGCATAGATCGCAAATGGATGTTAAAAATGCATTTTTGAATGGCGATCTTCATAAGGAAGTTTATATGACTCCTCCTCCGGGTGTTCCTTATGGTCCTGATGAAGTTTATAGGATTAAGAAAGCCGTATATCGTCTCAAATAGGCACCATGGGCTTCGTTTGAGAAGTTTTCTACTGTGATTACCTCTCTTGGATTTCTTTCAAGTGAGCATGATTCAACTCTATTTATGCGGTGCACTTCGAATGGTTGTATTCTGGTCTCTTTGTATGTTGATGATATGATTATTGTTGGGGATGATGTTGGTGGAGTTACAACGTTAAAGACTAAATTATCTCGTTATTTTGAAATGAATGATTTGGGTTCCCTACATTACTTTTTGGGTATTAAGGTAGCTCATTATTTGGGTTCCCTACATTACTTTTTGGGTATTAAGGTAGCTCATTCTCCAAATCCTCATCTTCTCTCACAGTCGAAGTACATCGGGGACATTCTTGAGCGTGCCTGCCTCACTAATACCAAGATCGTTGATACCCCTCTAGATCTTGATGTTCACTTATTCCCATATGATGGTGTTCTTTTACCTAATCCCATCATATATCGCACTATTGTGGGAAGCTTGGTTTATTTGACTGTTACTTGTCCAGATATAGCTCACTCGGTCCATGCTATTAGTCAGTTTGTTACTGCCCCTGCTACGGCTCATTGGGAAGCTGCTCATCATATATTACTATACTTGAGAGGCACTCCCTTTCATAGTCTTTTACTTCGTCCATCTTCTTCTTTGGAGCTGCGTGTATACTCTGATGCTGATTGGGCTGGTGATCCTACAGATCGCAAGTTAGTTACTGGATTTTGTGTATTTCTGGGACATTCTCTTATTTCTTTGAAGAGAAAAAAGCAAGATGTTATTTATTTGTCTTCCATGGAAGTCTAGTATCATGCCATGGCTTTAACTACTCATAAAGTTGTTTGGCTACGTCGGTTACTTGCAGATATGGATGTCTCTCTCTCTCTCTCTCTCTCTCTCTCTCTCTCTCTCTCTCTCAGCCCACTCTTATGTTTTGTGATAATAAGAGTGCTATTCAGATTGCCCCCAGTTTGGTTTTTCATGAGAGGACTAATCACATCGAGATTGATTGTCATATCACTCATCATCATCTTATGCATGGCGTCATCACCTTGCCTTTTGTTTTTTCTTCCGCACAGATGCTAATTTGTTTACGAAGTCTCATCGAGTTCAGCATTTTCATTTTTTGGTTGGAAAACTCTCAATGCTTCTCGCTGCAGCATCGTGAGTTTGAAGGGGGATATTTTAGTTTTATATTATAGTTTTATTTAGCATTAAGGGTATTTTAGTATTTTCTCTTTTATTGTTAGGTGATTGTAGTTGGTTATATATTCTCTTTGCTTCTTCTCATTGTATGGTATTCTAGTTTATGTTAATATGAAACCATATCCCCTCTTTTCTCTTTTCCATTGATTGTAGATCTTTGATATGTTATCACTTATGACAACAAATATGTTTTGGGGGCACACGGGGTAAAAAGGTCCTGTTGTACAACACATAATTTCATTATTGGCAGCTCTTCCCTCACACTATCTATCCAGATGATAAGTTTAGTCCAAATAATTGTGTTGGGTATTGTTGTGTAATGGCTTATTAGGAGGTTATTTTCCTACGATTTGGAAGCACAAAATTCTTACTCTACTCCTGTTAAAGGTTCCGCGCTTCAATATCAGGAGTAACGTTATGAACTGTATCCCAATTTCCACCCTACACCATTATTTCATTGGTGTGGGAATGTCTTGTGCTACATTTGGTATGATATTACCGGAATTGAACCTGATTGGTCTACAACTTTTTACAAGGAAAAAATTAGAGTTGTTTTCCACCCCTGTGGCCAATTGGATGTCAACCCCATTTCTACCCGATCTTGCTTTCGCGACCACCCCCTCGTATTTGTTGATGCCAATATTTTCTAAGGGTGTGTTTTATTACAAATATGGAAAATGCGTGAAAAATAGTTTATTTGGAGGAGAAGTTGGAAAATGAGTGAAAAAATATATGAGTTTTTGGTGTTACTTATTCTATTAGAAACCAATTCTTTAGTGGATAGATAAGAAGTATTTTCCATGAAATGAGGTTTGAGATGGAGAAATTTTTATGTAAGCGAGTGTTATTCTTATATAAAGTATTCATAATCAATATAATAAATAGGCAAAATATGAGTCAAAATAACTATTTTTCATAAAAAAAAAAATCCATGTCAATCAAACACACCCTAAGTATATTCTATATAATTTCTTTTACACTAAAACTCAAACCATCATCTATTGTTCATGATTATTGTTAGTGTACTTGTGTGTGTTTGTGTGTCTATGTGTGCATGTGCATATAAATATATATATGTGTATATATATATGGAGAGAGAGAGAGAGAGAGAGAGAGGCTCTTGTCTACACAAAAGTTTGCACATCATTTTTTTTAAAATAACAAAAAAAAATTGAGTTGATTTTTTTTTTTTATATTTAATCATTTCAAGAGACCTATATAAAAAAATTAGCTTAAAAAAAACTTTTTTTGCTATTTTAAAAAAATCGGTCAAACTTTCACTGCTTGTAAAGTACTTTAAAAGTTGCAAAAGTTTGACCGATTTTTTAAAATAGCAAAAAACATTTTTTTGAGTTGATTTTTTAAATGGGTCCCTTGAATTCTTTAAATATCACATAAAAAATCAACTCAATTTTTCTTAATATTTTTAAAAAATAGGTGTGCGCCAGCACGTGTGTAAACTTTTTGTGCACAACAGTCCACCTATGTGTGTGTATGTGTGTGTGTGTGTATTGTGAATATTAATTTGCAATGATATCAACATAAATGTTTTGTACTAGTCCTAGTATTAATTAGAGGTTACTTGAGGCTACCTTGAGTTGTAAGAAGCCTATAATCTAATCCAATCTGAGGTATCATTAAGGCCCTATCTTTCAGTTCAATTATCATAACCTAAAATCTAAAATCTTTAATCGCAACTTGGGTGGGTTTATCAATTAGCTTCAGAACATTTCGGCCCCACAAGATGACCTTTCACCTAGTAATTCCTCATTCACAATCAATTGTTCAAAAATTGGATTAAAAAATGACTACAAATTCTTTCAAAGAATACAAATAAAACTAAAGAGAAGGGTTTTGAATACACTTACTCACCTAAAAACATTCAACTACAAATAATTTTAAGATATTAAAACATCAATAATAAATTTGCATCAAGAAGGGTTTTGAACCCGTAAAATGACAGAGAGAGACGAGAATGAGAAGGGAGAGACGAAAGTGACAAGGATTTCAAAGAACACATACTCGCCTCCTCGTTTGCCTTATGTGATCCCACAGAAGAAGAGTCTCGAGGACACTCTTGCTTAATTTATGCAAACTCGGTCAGCGATAAATGCCCAAAACACTCAAAAAATTTCCAACTTAAAGGTATTTCTTTCTATGTTGCAATCTCCCTTAAGTGTCCAAGATAAGAAAAGGTTTACCACCCAAGGCCAATGACCTCCCCAAGGTCAAAATTGTGTTAGCTCCACTCCCAATGAAAATCAAAAGAAATGTAATGCGGTAACCACTTTACATAGCGAACGAGTTGTTGACTTGTCACCTCCTCCAAACAACGTACAAAAAGATATGGAGGTTCTTCCCGGCATGAAAGAAGCCAAAGATTCCCCCTTGGAAAAGAGTAATAAAGAAGAGACAATTAGGCCCGAAGTTCTAGTGAAAGCCCATATTGCCACACCATACCGTCTACGGTTGTCCCATCCTCCTAAAAGGGTCGTCCGTGATGACATTTTAGAGGTGTTTAAGCACGTGAAGTTAAACCTACCTTTTATTGAGTCTATAAAGCAAATTCCCGTGTACGCAAAGTTATTAAATGACTTACTTATGGTGAAACAAAAGTTAAAGGTAAAAAAAAGGTTTTTCTTTTACAAAATGTGAGTTCGGTACTTTTGAGTGACCTCCCACCGAAGTATAAAGATTCGGGAGCCCCCACCATTTCGTGTATTATTGGGGATAATAAAATTGAGATATATTTACTAGATTTATGGGCGAGCATCAACATTCTCCCTTACTCTATCTATAGGAAGCTTAAATTAGTAGATATTAAACCCACCATAATTTATCTCCAACTCACGGATCGTTCCCTGAAGGTACCCCGTGGGGTAGTTGAGGACGTGATCATCCAAGTCGATACTTTCTACTTTGCAATAGATTTTGTCATTTGGGATACGGAGCCCTTCTCCCCATTGAGTCATCATGTTCCCGTTGTTCTTGGCTGCCCTTTCTTAGCCACGGTTAACGCGTTGATCAACATGCGTAATGGAAAAATATAGCTCATATTCGGGAACAAGACACAAACGAAGAATATATTCAACATCACCAAGCAAATGGGTGATGAGGATGATTTACACGACACGAATCTTAATGAGGAGGTCGTACACGAACAATTTGAGGGTAATAATTTTGAGGATCCACATGAGGCATGTTTAGTGACGGCTATAGAGAGCGAGAGAGAGTATTCGTAGAGTGACTGAGAGATTATATGATGAGAGATATGTAGGGTAGAATTAAGTTAGTGACATAATCGATCCACTTGCTTGACCACTTGATTTGTCTTTAAATATTAGCCGAGAAAAGTTTTAGAAAGAATTTGGGACGGGGGATGAGAACCTCACTGTTGATCATTATTGGACTCATTTTGTCACTTAGATGAGAGCGAGTGGAAAATTAGGATAGATCAATTCCTTCTTTATGAACGTCCATTCATGCCACTTGAGTTCTCGGGTGGGACCGAGGACACGACTAGAGTATCGTCTATTTTAGAGCCCAATCCATGCATTCTCGAGTTTAAGGGCAATCCAGGCGTAGTGTGTCATTAGAAATTTTGGTATAATAGTCTCTCAAAGTTATTCAACAAGGTGATTGGCCACCTCAATGATTTTACTCACCTCATTCATCATATGCCTCCAGGTGTCAAAATTTTCTATTGGGTCGATTCTCAATTGTTCAGACTTTTGATTTATGATTGGGGAAATTAGAGACAATTTTATCGGACCCCCGTGTATGGAGTTGAGGAAGTTTTTGAAGAGAGGTTGTCGCACCCCCGATGTGTAATGGGTGAATTTTTAGTGTGTTTTTTAGTCGTGTATTTGAGTTTGCCAGCGTCTTATTCCATTTGAATATTTGTTCGTTTTATTTTAGCACTATTCTTTTCTTATTTAGATTTTAGTCCTTTTAATTGAGAAAAATGCAAAAGTCTAAGTTAGGGGAGGTCCACATCCCAAAATTTAAAATGCCCCCTAAAATTGAAAATTTTCAAAAATCCCCCCAAAGATAAAAAATTTTAAAAATTTGAAAAAAATTTCAAAAAATATTTTTCTTCAAAATAATAAAAATTGGAATTTAAAAGAATTAAAAAATATCAATAATTTTTTGTTTGAAGTCTCATTTTGTAAAAACTTAACGCACTAAACCAAAATTGAGCAAAAATGAAAATTGAGCAAAAATTGACGACTTAACAAATAAGTGTAAAGATTTTTAACCCGGTAAGATTTTTGAGACAATCTTTTTTTTTCGAGAAATTAAATCAATCTGAGTTAAAAGTTAACCCAAAAGTTTTTTGTGTTAAAAAGTCATTGATAATCTCTAAATCATTGTTTGATCGATTACGAAAAACGAGTGAAATATTATTTTAAAAACATACTAAAAATATATCAAAATTTAAATTCATTTCGAGATGCATATGGTAACTTGATTTCTAATTTGGATAAATTACGTTAGGCAATCGTTTCTTTACCCAAAAATATTGTCCATCAAAATAATAAAAAAAATCATGCTTTTGTAAGCCAATCTGAGCCCAAATTTGTTTTATACCCTTTTCGTTTGATTGACCCAAAAAAACCCAAGTAGCCTCGAGTTGTGAAAATTGAAAAAATTATCAATTAAGTCTGTCCGTTATATAAAAAGGGGCAAGAAAAATAGAAAAATTCTCAAACAAAAATAAAAAGAAATAAATGAGAAAAAAAATTCAAAAAATCAAAAAATAGAAGGAAAAAAAATAGAGAAAAAGAGAAAAATCGTGAAAAAGTTTCAACGGACATCGCAAGCAAATTTTCCAACTCCAAAAATTTTCAAACACTTTTATTATTACCCAAAACAGCTTAACCCAAAAAAGTCCTAACCGAATCCGAATAACAAAATTAATTACCACGTGGAGAGAAAAAACACGAAAAGATAATAAAGAGACAAACGGTACAAATAAAGAATGATATTTTTTCATTTTTTAATGACCGTATTCTTCTCATGAGATCTTTTCACCCAAATATTTCCGTCTTTTAAATTGTATTCATGAACTTGTGTCCATTACATTAACTCTTAATATCATGCACACCGAGAGAAAATAGCCAGTATTCGAGTCATTCAGTTGTGAGTACATTTCGTGAGAAATTGAATCAAAGTGAATTTTCGAAAAGTAACGTAATGATCAATCGGTAGAAGTTAACAACTCAATTTTTGGTTTGCACACACATGTTATGAATTGAGATTATCGAATAAAAATATAAAATGAATATTTTTCTGGAATTTAAATTGTATTGTTATTAATTATTTTGATAATTTTTTTGAGTCGTGCAAAAATGAATTTTATAGGTAAATTCATTGCAACCCCTCAAGAGACACTACTCATCCTACTAGGGTAACCTAGGGGTTTAACAACTTGTTTCATATGCTAAATGCAATCGCTCGCCCATAAAAGAGGTATCATATCCAATTAGTTATTTAGAATTCCATTTAGACTCATGCTCTTATTCTTTTACATTGCTCGAAACGAGCAACATTCTAAGTTAGGGGAATTTGATTAACCGTAAATATTTCATATTTAACCCCTTAATTTCGATATTTTTATACTCCCGTAGAGTGCATTTAGCCCATATTTATCCAATATTTATGCTAGTAACCCTTTTTGGAGAGTATTTCATGCTTTGTATATTTGTCTATGCTTTTACACGTAACTAGTGCAGATACAACAGAAAAATCGAAACGGTGAAAGAATCAAAAGAAAAGGAAGTCACGGGAAATTTCATAATTTTACAATCAGAATCTAAAGGAAGAGCCAACTGGAAATTTTAAGAGACTGAAATCATGAGAATACTGGAAAAAATGGCACCTCAATCCGAGATATGTTTAAGAAGTTATGACCATTTAAAGTTGAGAAGAAAATCGAACACCGAAGACATCCTTAGGTAGAAAAGTAAAGAGAACCAGTTCACTTTTTGAATTGGTTCGATTAAGTGAATGGGTTTGGGTGACCTGATACGGAATTTTAAGATTTATCCTAAAGAGTTCTAGAGTTTAATGACTCTTTAAAACGAATTCTAACATTTATAAATAGCTATTATGAGTCTTTTATGTAACGCCCCGTGATTTTTGAGCCATAAAAATCTTTATAAATTAAAATTTTTGAAAAAATAATTTTTGGAATCTATTTCATTTGCTAAGTAAAAAGGTTGGCATTTATATATAAAAAAATATTTTAAGTGGATTTTAAAGTGGGAATAATATTTAGAAATGCTAACTTTTTGTATTAAAATCGAGGGAGGATCTAACCTAAGGACAAAAAAAAATAACAAAATACGACCGTCCGATGGAGTTGAATTTGTCTGTGTTGCTTCATGTCGCCTTCAACTACAACATATAAAAATTTCAGCCAATTCCAACAGTTAGATCGTCTGTAATGTTTTTTTTAGTATTTGTGTTTGATTAGAACTCAAATTCTTTTTGGTATATAAGCATAAAGTGAAGGGTTTAGGACTTTTAAAGCACATTTTAGCTTTCTCAAAAATCAGTAGCCTCCCATAATTTCAATCTCTCTCATCTACAAAACTTAAACCCCATTGAACAAAACTTTCAACCCACGTTTTGAAGATTTAAATCTAGTTTTCTCAAGATCATCTAAAAATGCGTCTTTGTTTTATTCTGGAGAGGAACGCAACAGTGAAATTGGATTCTCCAAAAGACTTCTTTACAGTCATGAATATTTTCATTGTTCTCCTTTAGTATTATGCATTTTAAATGTTCCCTAAACACTAATTGACATGTTTTCTTAATATAAACGTAGAGACTAATTAGGGGAAGTGAAACAAGTTTCGAGACTATTTTTATTCAAATCTTTAATATGAATTAAGGCTCAAAACCCTTGCATACTTAGAATAGAGAATGAGTTTCCCCTAGAATTTATGACATTCACATGGAGGATAACTCATAGGGATGTTAAAAATTTAATCCAACTCGTAAAATAATGTTATTTGATGTGCATCTTGTAGAATAATTATTTATTGCTGTGTGTGCCTCTTAATACGTTGACGGGTGGAAATTATATAAATTGTTGAAGTAAGGATTTCTTAATAAATATTACAATTAAATGGACACAAATTGTGTAAATAGAAAGATTGTAATTAATTTAAAGAAATGTTGTGATGAGTTCAAAAAAATTCCTTATGATCATTAATTGTGTTAGTAATTGACACTGTGGGGACGACGGGGTTTGGGGTCTTTGCTCTCACCTTATTTCTAGGACTCTTGCTAGGTATGAGACTAATAGGTAGGCCTTAGTTATTGGTAATGCTATCTAGATATTGGACTAGATAGTGCGAGTTTTTATGGATGGATGATTTTGGGGTGGGGCTAAATTGTAGGTCATTTTCGTTGGATCTTGAACCTAGGTGCGATGTTAGGTAGTAGCTAGTGGTAGGTATTATTCCTAAATGTTAGGCTGGTATACTCTTTCATTTTGGAGACCTCTAGTTATTGGAATAAGGGTAGTTTGATGAAATTATTCTCAATGAAAGGGTGGGGCTAATAAAAAAATGAGATCTTAATAATAAATTGAGACTTAATGCCTAAGGAAATAAGCGGGTATTAAAATGAATTTACAGTGCAAGTATGTGCAGGGCCGACAGAATACTGGTCAACTGGATATAATGACGTGGGTGTGTGTTGGCATCACTAGTATGTGAGGGGCTGACAGAATATAACGACCGTGCATGGAACCTCACGAGTATGTGTAGAGCTGACAGGAATCGGGTTGACTGGCTATAGTGAGGGGAATGGGTGTAATTTGTAGAACTTTAAGTGCACCAAGAGTGTGTGTAGGACTAATAAGGGGTCGACTGGCGATAATGGTGTCACAAGAATAAAACTAATTGGATAATTTAATTAAGTAAGAATAAGGGCTCATGTTTAAATTATAGTGCTAATGGAATAATTGGAGTTACAATTTAAGGTGAATTGGTTATATGGGTAAATAGTGATAGTTTACTTTTACTCGCATGTTTATATATAACTTGTTTAATTGAAAATACTCTATTTATGATGTTTATCATGTATAATGTTATTATCTAGGTTTACGGACCCTAATTGGAATGAGTAACTAGTATTCATGCGGTGGGCTCTGAACCATTGCGTTGACTAACATTTTGGGTATAGTTGCTGGAGTAGCTGCATAAGATGCATTGGAGATCATTGGAGCACAGCTGGAGATTTCTTCTATCTACTTTAGTAGTATATATTTATTTCCATTCCTTCGGTTTTATTATGGGACTTCTATTTATGGATTTGGCGGGCCAATTTGTTCCACAATTGTTTATGGTTTCTGTTGGATATTCATATTTGGATTATTTCATTGGGATTTATATTTATTCGAAGTTGGATTTTTTGTGCAGATTATCATGACGATGGATTTTTATATTGCATGAATGGTTATATTAGTTGGATAAAGATTGATTATATCTTGTGGAATATGTTTTTGAAATGTCTCATATATCTGTCACATGCCGAGAGTGATAACTTAATTAGTGACGTTCGACGTAGTTTGGTAGCGGTGGTTGGACACCTCATTTGCCAAATTTCTCGGGGTGTTACAGATGGTATAAGAGCATGGTCTTAGGTCTCATAGGTTGTGAGTCTATTTTAGCCTTCTCATTGCCTATCTTTGATTCCTTTTGATGATTTGTACTCTTAGTTATTCCGAGTCTGATACTATTTTATTGACGTCTTTTCACATGGTGAACACTAGGAGATCTGGAGTGTGAATGACACTTCCAAAGATGTTGAGTGTGAGTCTCGTGTGAATGACACTTCCAAGGCCGTTGAGTGTGAATCCGAAGTGAGTGAGGGTGAAGCTAGTGAGGAGGAGGACATAGATGTGAATGAGTTGCAAGTTTCCTTTAAATAATTGTATGAGTAAGTGGTTAAGGTGAAAAAGGCAAACTTGAAGTTTAAAGCTAAGTTGAAAGTGCGCTCCATAGAAAATAACTATGCATTGATTGAGGATCTTAGTGTACGGGGGAAGATTCTTCGAGAGAAACTAGAATATATAGAGTGTGAGAGAGATAGTCTTCGTGGTTTGATGGAGACTTTAAAGAGAGAGATTATAGAGTTTGAGGAGTCTAAGCATTTACTTGAGTCTAGAATTAGTGAGTTAGAGGAATGGTTGAAAGATTCGAGCAAGGTTAAGTTTGGTTTGGAGGATATGTTGTTAAAGTTAGATAGGATGTTAGGCACCATCCAAATCAAGTATGATATGAATGATATATGATTCGATGATCTTATTGTTCCCATTCCCAAATCTAATGCCAAACGTGTGAGAGAACCAACTAGGAATGTTAGGAAAGGTCCACATGTAGGTAGCCATTCTCATTGTCATTTTACTTGTAAATTTTGTGGTAAAAAAGGTCATCTTAGACGTTATTATTATGACCTTAGGAATGCTCTTAGGAAGTTTAGGAATAAGATTGTTACACACCTACTTGGGTTCCCAAAACCCTTATGCATCGTTACACACCTACTTGGGTTAGGAAATCAAACTTAGAGGCCTTAGGAATTAAACTTCATGATTCTTGTTTAGTTGCACTAGATACTTCCCATGCCAAATCTAAAGGATGATTGTGTTGGCATATTTGTCATATGCTAGTCTTTGCTCCATGATATATATCTTGCTAGTGCTATGAGATGTGTATTATTTTTCATTTGTTTAAGTCTTATTGAAAACTACAAAAATATCTTGCTTTTGAGTAAAAAATAATTTGAAAAACTTAAAAAGATATTCGGTTTGTTTTTGTGTCATGAGTTTACATGTTTGATATGACATATTCATGTACTTGGACACCCATCGTTTTATTATCCATGTGGCAAGGACATTTGTTCATAATTATTAATGCTTAGAATGATCTTAACCATTGTTTATATGGGGTAGTTTCGAAGTTGATTTGCATTTTGATTCGAGTTTGTATGTATTCCATCCTTGAGTTTGGTGAGATGTTAGTCTCTCAATTTTGTCATCTATGAGTAATTAGACTTAGGAGGAGGTGTGCAAGGAAGAATTGATGCCCGTGAGAATTGAAAGTGTTTATATTAAAAAAAATGATGAGTGTGAACGGGAAATGGCTACGAGAGAATAATAATCTCATCGTTAAAGACACCATTTTCAAAGGCCTAAAAAAGTGTGGCATTGACAAAAGTATTGAAGGCGAACATAGCTTAGTTTGATTTGTCCATTCAAAATAAAAGAAATAATAAAAATTATTATTATATTTGAGGGAGTTTGGATCGATAAAGTACAACGGGTTTGTACCATGAATCCTAATGTTGAAACCTCGTATCATCACTCTATTGTTTGTAGAATCATAAAAAATTAGGATTTGTCTACATGTTGTTTAGTTAGTTTGTTAAGATCAATATATTAATTGTCGCATATGGCTAAAACTAAGTGTGATGAAATTTAGCTATCAATTAGAGCTTCTTGATCATTTTGATGTGTTGGAATTGTGATCCATTTGTTGTAGTTCACATCCATACGTTACATAACCATGTTAAAGCACATAGGTACTATGTTACCATGTAACTCATATAATTTTGTTTATTTCATATTTTCAGTTTTGAGTTTGTTTTGCTACTCTTGTGTATTTCCAATTGAGATTTTCAAGAAATTTTTTTAATGGGCAAAACATCAACATTTAAAGGATTGGAATGAAAATATTTCATGTCTTTCAAATGACATCTGGACTTCATTCAAATGACAAGTCCAGGTCGTTCGATGAGGTGATCTCACGAGGTTCAAATGAGCTGATGGAAAGTGTCAGGTACAGGTGGCGAGATAGGTCGCGTGAAGGTCGTTTGATAGGTTTGATCGCGCGACATGCTACTGTTTGCATATTTTTTTGGGTCGTTTGATGCATGGTTTTAATGACATACAATATAATTCTAATGACAGTGCAATATCATTCGAACGACCTATTTTTTTTTCATGTTTCGTACCGGCTTTATTTTTATGATGATATTCTACTATTTTGGTACTTCTGGACAGTTTATATGCAGTTCTTATTGATTATTCGTGCTTAATTCATACACTGCATTATTGAATTGGCCACTTAATTCCTATTTTTGTTGATTTGATTCATGTGACTATTTGTTAGCTATGATTTAACATCTTCTGATTATTTTGGCTAGCTTTTTACATCTGTTTATCTAGATATGCTTCATATGATCATTATTCATGCTAGATACAATGTTTGTTTTTCTTTCTCCGTGGTTATCTATTCGAGGTAAAAAGGGGGAGAGATATTTGTGATGTAGGGGGTTTGAGCACGTGTTTTTCATGCTTATATGCTCATGTTTTTTACGTGTTTACATATTGGTATCATGTTTTGATCATATTATATACAAATTGGTATAAAATGATTTGCTCGCATGTTTTACAAATGATTTGATTTCAACTTTATATCATATGATTTTATATCATTTCTTCCTCCATACTTCACATGGTATTTGTTTGTTTCATGTGTGTATGTATGATTCATGGATTCGACATTTTACGACTACATCACATTCAGAGAGTTCATGCTTCCGGTCTACATTTATTTACTAGATCATGTCCTGTATTGTCTTTTGGGTTTATGGGAAAGAATTTAGGTGTCATTCGGCTTGACGACCCAACTTAGCATTCACTGTTTTGATTTTTTCCCGAAATAGTCAAAGGGGGATATTTGTAGGGAAAATTTTCCAATTGAGTTAATTTGTATGTAATTGACTTAATTCCAGACAAAATAAAGTTTATGTCATAGGACTGTGTTTCCTCGTACATCGGCGTTGTGAACTTTATTTTATTTCACTTGCTTTAATCAATATATGCATGTTTAGGATTGAACAAGATAAAATTAGACTTAATTCAAATCGGTTCACATTCTTCGTGCGTATTAATATTTGGAAAAAAGGTTTTTGAAAGAAAAAATATTTTCACCTAAAGGACGTGTATTAGGGGCATTTACAAACTAGGGTTAGTTTCACGAAATTATGCTCTATGAAAGGGTGGGGCTAATAGAAAAATGAGAACTTGGTAACAAATTGAGAATTAATGCCTAAGGAAATAAATGGGTATTAAAATGAATTTACGGCGTGAGTATGTGCTAACATAATACGAGCCGACTACATATAGCGACGTGGGTGTGTGTTAGCATCACGAGTATGTGCGGGGATGATAGAATATGGGCCGATAGGCTATATCAACATCTCGTGCATGGAACCTCATGAGTATGTGCAAAACTGACAGAAATCGAGTTGACTGGCTATAGTGGGGGGAATGGGTGTGATGTGTATAACTTCAAGCATGCCAATAGTTTGTGAATAACGGGTCGATTGGCCATAATGGTGTCAGAAGAATAAAACTAATTGGATAATTAAATTATGTAAGGGTAAGAGCTCACGTTTAAATTATAGTGTTAATGGAATAATTGGACTTACACTTTCGGGTGCATTGGTTATATGGGTAGATAGTGGTAGTTTACTTTTACTCGCATGTTTATATATATATATATATATATATATATATATATATATATATCGTTTAATTTAAAACACTCTATTGTGATGTTTATTTTGTATAATGTTATTGTCTGGTTTTATGGACCCTTATTGGGAGGAGTAACTAGTATTCATGCGGTGGGATCTAACCCATTGCGTTAGCTAACATTTCAAGTATAGTTGTTGGAGTAATTCCATAAGATGTATTGGAGATCTTTGGAGAGTAGATAGAGATTTCTTTTATTCTCTTTAGAAGTTTAGATTTACTTTCCATTCCGTCGCTCTTATTATGAGACTTTTATTTATGGATTTGGTTGGCCAATCGGTTCCACAGTTGTTTATAGTTTCTGTCAGATATAAATATTTGGATTATTTCATCGGGATTTATATTTATTTGGAGTTGGATTTATTCTGGAGATTATCATGACGATGGATTTTTATATTGCATGAATGGTTATATTTTTTGGATAAATATTAATTATATCTTGTGGATTTTTTTAAATGTCTCATATATCTGTCACATGTGAAGAATAATAACTTATTTAGTAACGACGTAGTTTGGCGGCGGTGGCTTGCCACCTCATTTGCCATAACACGCGAGGTGTTACATTTTATCATTTTACTCATTCATTGTAAGGCAATAAAACATGATGAACATTTATGAGAAAATTAAAGAGATCTTGCATTCAAATTTCAATAGAGAGCGTGTTATTTTCTAATTTTCCTTTGAAGCTTATTCTTGTGCATGTCAAACATTCTCCATCTTTGGTAATATTACTGTTGATGTAAAAAACTAGATTGCTTCTAATTATTTAATCACAGATAAATATCAATGAGACAAAGAATTTTAAAGTGGTCCAGCCTTATAAGAATGGCCTACGTCCACTATTTCTGTTATTGCCAAGTGTTTTTGGAGTTCTCGATATGTAGTTCTATCAAGAAATTCCGGTCCCTTTGAATGAGGGTCATACAAGGTATTTGTAGCCCTTAGGCTGTACATGAAAGGGTGTTACATTAAATGATATACATATGAAAGGGTAATTCATTTAATTCTCTTCAAACGTGTGCGTCAAGATGATGAGCATTCAATGAATAGTTGAACTGTTGATTATCTGGCAATCAATGCTGTGGCTGAGATGCAGCTCGAACCGCCTTAGTTGCTCGTCGTTCAAGAGTTCCTCGGAGCGTTGGAGTTCCTCGGAGAGCTGGAGTTCCTTGGAGTATACTTGTTGTTCGGAGTGAGTCTGACTTGGTCGGGGGAATAGACTTCCTCGTTGCTATTGTGCCACGTAGATCGACACGTGTCTTCTTGTGATTCGTCTATATCAGCATACTAATTTTGGTATCAACAGAAGCCCCCAATGTTTCATATTTCAAACTTTGAGGAGTATGGAACATTCTTTCTCGGTATATGGCAATATTAAATGACCTTCCTGGGTTTTAGGAGCATTTTCTTCGTATTTGAATTTCCTTCCAAATTCGCAGAATCTGCCTTTTTGCATTTTTATAAGCGCTTCGATCTTCGTGCACTTTTTGTCCTTTTAGCCGCCGGTAGCGTAATAGTTTCCTTTTTGTAATCATTTCTTTCTCCGTTTCCCAAGGCAAAGTATTTAAGCTTCAGAGGCAATCCCATCGTCTTCTACCTTTTTCAATTTCTGCTTTCGAGTTTTCTATAGCTTTTCTCTCTCTTGTGCGTTCATCCCTTTCTTCGTTTGTTTGTCAACAGATCTCCTTTTTCCTATAAGATTTTCTTCCTTCTTCTTCATTTCTTTTTATTCACCATGGTTTATATTATCGAATCTCTTGAGAAATTCCGTTCTGACTTTTCTATTCCTTCTTGGGTAACTTTGGAGAGTCTTTCTGAGCCTTCAAATTATTTTAATTTGGCTGAGGGACATTGGTTCCCTAGCCTCTTTATTGCTGAATGTGGATTTTCTTTTCCACCAAATCCTTTGTGTTTAGAGTTCTGTCAGTATTTCGATGTTGTCCCTGCAGAAATAGCCCCCAACACATGGAGAATAGTTAATGGGGTGTATAGGTTAAATCAAACTCATGGAACTCGTATAGGAATTCCTGAGATTATGTACTGTTATAGATGGGCTGTTTTAGACAATGTTTTTTATTTAAAAACTAAATTTTTGAATAGGGCCTTAATAGTCAACCTCCCTGATGCAAATAGGGATTATTTTGAACACGGGGTAGTTATCAAAAATTGGCAACATACCCCTTTGGTTGGAGACGAAGTATATCAAGGTCCCAGATGCCCCCCATATGGCAATGGGATAGGTTATTTTCATCTTATTTTATTTTTGAAATTACGATTTCATTGTGTTTGACAAAATGTATGACTGATATTTCACTATGTATTCGTTTGCAGTTGACAGTAAGAGAAAAACTCCAATATAATCAGAAGTAAATATTAAACATTTGAAACATATATGGAATTTGCATCGAAGAGTTGCAGACGAGCACATCAGGTCTGCTTCATATTTGTTGCAGTACAGGAGATAAACCGCCTTTACTGCTCGTCCTGTGATCAGCATTAGTGAACCATTTCCAGCTTCTGAGGAATCTTCACCAGAATCTCACATTCCTCTAAGTCAGAAAATGGGCAAAAGAAGAGTTCCTGCTATCTTCGAGGAGACTTCCTCTGCTGGAGATGGAAAAAGAAACAAGGTTGATGTCCCAAAGGGGACAAAGAAAGTAGATGTTGCCCCTTCTGTTACTCCTCAGAAGGCTGTCGAGAAGCCCCCAGTGGCTCCGAGCAAGAAAAATGCACCTGTGGAAGTGGTCCCAACCAAAAGCTCTTCTTTGGTTGAGATTGTTGAACTGCCACCGAGGAGACTGAAGAAATCCTCCTCGGTCAGTTTTTCTGAAACCATTCCCCAGCTCCAAGCTAGTGGAGCTGGAGTTCCTGCTATTATTCCCCCGAGTTCGGCAATGAGCTCGGTAAAGACTTGGACTATTCCTGAAGTCCAAGGAATTGAAGAAAACATGTCTAGGGATATGCTGACATTCCTAGCTACTCGTCACATTTCTTCAGTAAGTTTCTCTTATCCTGAATTTTTCTTTCTTCCCATCAATACATATGTCTCTGCAATAACTTATCATTATTTTCTTCTTTTTACAGCTGGTGAGTTGCTTTAACACCATAGTGAAGAAAGATGAAGCACTCAAGGCTTCTAGATCCTCGTCTGGAGTGGATGATGCTTTTCTGGGTTTGTCCCAATCTTTGAAGGATTCTCGTCAAAAGTATGACGAGGATAGGGGTGAATGGGAGAAGAAGATGGCTGCATCTGAGGCAGAGAAGGTGCAGTTGGGAAATAAAGTGAAGGACTTGGAGAGAGATAATAAAAAATATGCCGAGAAGCTCACAAACTTTGGGGAGCTTGAAAATAAGTTGAAGTCGGCTGAGGAAGAACTAACCCTTCTACGAGAAGTAAATCGCCAGAAGGAGGAGGTGGAGGCCAAGTTGAAAGCCTCCGAGGATCTTCTATCCGAGAAGCTCTCCTCGGAGAAAATGAAAAGAAAGGTGTCTGTGAAAAAATCTTTTCGCACCGGTTGGGATAAAGGATGGGATATGGGGGTAGCGACAATGATGACCCAGGTCAAGTATGGGAGTTTGAAATACTTCTAAGATGGTTGGGTTACTGCCCTGCAAGAATTGAAAGTTAGCGAGGACTCTGAGCTATTTCAACAACATCTTCCTGGCCCCCCTCCTATAATTGAAGATGAGGAAGAAGATGAAGTTACATCCGAGGAGTCTTCAATGACAGTGGGTGATCAAGTCCTTGCTCCCCAACCTATTCAGACAGCTACCGGGGAGATTTCATCATTGCCTGCTCCTCCTGAACAAGTCCCAACTTCTGCCGACCAAATTATTGTTCCCACCGAGCAACCGAGATCCTCTTCCCAGCCTCCCGAGAAAGTCTTGGGAGATAAGGAAAAGGTGTGAAGTTGTTCGGTATTCTCTTTATGTTTTTTCTTTTTCTTGTACTCTGTATTCTCAACGCTGTACTCCTTTTCATGATGTAATAAAATTACCTTTTTTGTTCCTCTACATTGTTGATGCTCTGTCTGCTTTTTTTATTAACTCTTGCCTTCTCTTCTTTATTAGTTTATGGCTAGAACGGAATTACTGTCTGCCAATGATACAAAACTGATGCAGCAATGCCATGAATATTATAAGGCTGGTCACACAAACCTAAGTGCATCAGAAGTTGCCAACATCCTTGTTCATGATGCTTCAGAGCAGGCTGTCGAAACTTATCAATACCTAAAGTACTTACTTGATCGAGCTGTGGCCAATAACGTGGCTTACTATGAGATGATCGATGAGATTCAATATACTTTAGAAGACCTTCAGACTCAGTACAATGAATCAACTGCCCTTTTGCACGAGGGGTATGAAAAGAGGTATCAACAGCTTTCTGCCGAGACAGGCCACAAAAAGATCCTTGCTGGGTACGATGTCAGGGAGAGAACCCTAAAGGGTGAAGTTGAAGCATGTAGACAGATTGCCGAGATGCTGGAGCAAGAGAATAACAATTTGCAGAAAGAGCTAGCACAGTATAAGTCTGCAGCTTCTTCTTCAATAGCTGTAATCCCAGTGACTGACGAGGGATTTTCATTTTAAGAGGTTGAAAATGCCAAATTAAGGAAAGAGTTGGATACCTGGAGAAGGTCGGGTGCCTCTACTGCTACTCGGGGATGAGGAAGAGGTTCTCGTGGTCGAGTAAGAGCTGCTCAAAATGTTGTCGAGGAACCAAGTTATCGACCTTCTCGGGGAGGATCAAGAGCTCTTAGTCGTAATGTTGAAGAATCTCGTACTCGATCAACGTTGGAAAATCAAGCATTCCAATTAATGGCTAAGAACCAAGCCTTGTCTGAGCTGTCCAAGAAAGTTAGAGAATTGGAACAACAACTCTCTTCAAAGGAATCAGTTTTGAAGACTAATGAACTTTTCATCCAGAATCTTAACGAGAAGATTGCAAGGTTGACATTTCAATTTAATAAATAGCCCAGGGAGTTTTGGATGGCTGGATACAACGAAGCTTTATTCCACTTAGATGATCGTATCCAGAATGCCAATAATGAGGGCTACAAGCAAGGTTGGCTGAATGCCTTGGGCGTGCTGAAGCTCGAACAAGGGCACTACCTGTGGGACTATTATGATCCTGGGGTATTAGACTTGCCTGTGCCACCTTATAAATTGGACATGGAATGGATCCCATATCGTTCCATTCCTCGGAACTTAATTACAAAATACCTCGGTGACTACAATCTTCATTCTCAGATCGAGGTATCTCGTCCCGAGTATCTACTGGACACCCCTTCAATAATGAACGTCAGGATGCTCCGAGATGTTAACTTCATTAATTATCCCCTTTGCTTGGAAGATCCTCCTGCTGGCGAGGAGCCTATATCGAAAGTTGAAGGAAAAAAGCCAATAGAATAGGAAATTCTGATGTAATAATTAGTACACAATTTAATATCAATGTAATAAACTTGTGTAATTCATTTCGACTTTAATGAAAGAATTTCATTTTTGTTTGCAAATTTGTATTGCTCTTGTATTTGTCAAACACTTTATATTTGTGCTTGCATAACAATATTGTGTGGTTCATCGACCAACTTAGTAAAAAATTACAAGTATTAGTAATATTGCTCGATCAATTAATAATAAAGTAATGAGTATAAAAATGTTAAAAATTCTTCCAACCAACCAAGGTTGTTAAGTTGAGCTCGTCGACCAATTATAGTTAATGGGTTTTTATCCCCGACCAGCTATACTTGGTAAATTTTTGTCTTTTTCATAAAATGTGCCCGACCAACCTAGGTCGATGATTTTTCCTCGTCGACCAACTACAGTTAGTGGGTTTTTATCCCCGACCAACTATACTTGGTTCAGTTTGGAATATTTGTTCTTCGAGGAACTTTTATGTAATAAACTTACTTCCCGACCAACATAAGTTGGCATTTGAGAGCATATCTTACTTCCCGACCAACATAAGTTGGCATTTGAGAGCATATCTTACTTCCCGACCAACATAAGTTGGCATTTGAGAGCATATCTTGTTTCCTAACCAACCGAGATTGGCCTTTCGTCGATCATCTTGTGTTCTCGCTCTTTTACCAACCGGAGTTGGTCTGAGTTCGAACTATCATGTCCACTAACTCTTTTACCAACCGAAGTTGGTCTGAGCTAATGTACGCCTCCTAACCAAAGGAGTATGGGGTGTTCTCACCCTTTTACCAACCGGAGTTGGTCTGGGTTCGAACTATCGTGTTCTCGCTCTTTTACCAACCGGAGTTGGTCTGAGTTTGAACTATCATGTCCACTAACTCTTTTACCAACCGGAGTTGGTCTGAGCTAATGTACGCCTCCTAATCAAAGGAGTGTGGGGTGTTCTCGCCCTTTTACCAGCCGGAGTTGTTCTGGGTTCGAACTATTGTCTTCTTTTTACTGCCGAGCAGCGTTGTGTGCCGAGCAGCGTAGTGTTCTTTTTACTGCCGAGCAGCGTTGTGTGCCGAGCAGCGTAGTGTTAAACACACTAGTATTCCCAGAAAAACTTTCAATAAAAAGAGAGAAGATTGTGAAATATCATCGTTTTATTCATATTGATGGAACTGCTTTACATTTTACATCACTGATAATACTTGCGTAGGTGTTCAGCATTCCATGCATTCTTAAATTCCTCTCCTTCTAGAGTTGCTATTCGGTAAGTTCCTGGTCGGACAACTGCAGTAACTCGGTAAGGTCCATGCCAGTTTGCTTCCAACTTATTGTGCTTCTGAATGACCTTTTTTAGCACGTAATCTCCTTCTTTTAAGTCGCATTTTTTCACCCTCTTGTTGTAGAATAGGGTTGTTCGCTGTTGATAAGCAGCATTCCTAATGGTTGCCTCTTCTCTAACTTCCTCGAGAATGTCCAAATCTAATCTCCTCATCAAATCGCTGACTGGGGAATTGAAATTCAGCACTCTGTGTGTTGGAAGACCCAACTTGACAGGTATTACAGCCTCACTTCCAAATGCCAGCATATATGGTGATTCTCCAGTTGCTGCTCGGGGAGTTGTTCGGTAACCCCACAATACTGACTGTAGCTCATTAATCCAATTAGATTTAGCCTCACTTAGCCACTTCTTCAAACCATTTAGTAATGTTCTGTTCGTCACTTCAGTCTACCCATTGCTCTGAGGATGGCCTGGTGCTGAATGAACCTTCAAAATGTTTGACTGATGATAATAGGCGGCAAACTCCTCGTTATCAAATTGTGTTCCATGGTCTGTGATGAAGGCATGAGGGAGACCATATCGTCAAATGATGTTCTTCCAAATGAATTGGTACACCTTCTCGTATGTCATATCAATCAGAGGCTCAGCTTTTACCCACTTAGTAAAATAATCCACTGCGACGACGAGGTACTTGAATCTTCCTCGGGTCGTTGGCAGTGGTCCAACCAAATCCATTCCCCACATGGAGAAAGGCCAAGAGGAATTTATGGGTGTCAACAATGCTTGTGGAGTTCGTCGAATGGAGGAAAAATGTTGACATTTATCACATCTCTTAGCATAGGCTATACAATTAGCCCTCATCGTTGGCCAGTAGTATCCTTGTGTCATCACCCTTTGCAAAAGTGTCTGACCTACTACATGGGCTCCACAGGACCCTTCATGGATCTCTTCAATCAATTCCTTCACCTCGGAGGGATGTACACATCTTTGCAAACCGGCCATAATTCCTCGTCTATACAAAACACCATTAGTTAGTACATACCGAGCAGCTTTAAACTTCAATTTCTTGGCAGCGATCTTATCCTCCGGAAATTCTCCTTCCTCAATATATGCCATGATGGGATCTATCCAAGATGGTCCTAAATCAAGGGTAATAACATTCATCGTCAGGTCTTCATCTATGCTCCGAGCTTCTAATACTTCAATTGGTATCGTTCTTCGCAGCTCGGTACGAGTAGCTGATGCTAGTCGGGCCAATGCGTCTGCTTATGCATTCTCCATTCTTGGTATTCTGATCAACTGAATGGCATCAAATTCTGCCAACAACTCCATCGCCTTTGCATGATACTTGACCATTAATTCTCCTTTAACTGCATATGTTCCCATCATCTGATTCACAATTAATTGAGAATCACTGAATACCATCACTTGTTGCGCTTCCATAATCTTTGCTAAATTAAGACCTGCTATCAAGGCTTCATACTCAGCCTCATTATTGGAGGCTTTGAATTGGAATCGCAAGTCATATTCCATGTCAATCTCGTCTGGGGTTTTCAAAATAATCCCTGCCCCACAACCTGTTGTGCAAGATGACCCATCTACATATAATCTCCATGTAGGTAACTCGTCTTCAAATTTCTTATCTGACAGAGTTCCTCGGTGAAATATCTGTTGTTTCCTTTCATCCTCCCCTGGTATTTTTCGCTCTTCGTCGACCATCTCTTCTCGCCCTTTTACCAACCGGAGTTGGTCTGGGTTTGAGTTTGATGATCTTTCTACATCCACAAGCCCTTTTACCAACCGGAGTTGATCTGGACTTATGTCTGTTGATCCTGTAACATCCAAAGGTTGGTCAGCGAGAAACTTTCGTTCCTCGGGGGTATCAGGATATGTAAATTCTGCTATAAAGTCTGCTACAGCCTGCCCTTTTAATGATGATCTGGGTTCATACACAATATCATATTCACCGAGCTCTATTGCCCAATACATCAGTCTCCCTGATTTTTCTGGCTTATGAAGGGCTTGTCTTAATGGCATGTCGGTATACACGATGATGGTATGGGCCTGGAAATAAGGCCTCATTCTTCTACTTGCTTCAATTAATGCCAATGCCAATTTTTCCAGCTTTGGGTACCTGATCTTTGCACCTCGGAAAGCCTTACTTGTGTAATAAATTGGCTTCTGGACTCCATTCTCCATTTTGATCAATGCCGAGCTGACTGCATTCTCTGATACTGCCAGGTACAAATACAATTTTTCTCCCATTACTAGCCTGGACAACAGTGGAGGTGCTCCTAGATATTTCTTCAAGTCTTGAAAGGCTTTTTCACATTCATCATTCCACTCGAAAGTTTTCCGAAGTGTTTTGAAGAATGGGAGGCATCTATCAGTTGCTTTATTGAGCGCTGCAACTCGTCCTGTAAGACTCTGCACCTCTTTCTTCGTCGTTGGAGATTGCAACCCTAAAAGAGCTTTGATCTTTGCTGGATTTGCCTCAATGCCTCGCTGGTTGACGATGTACCTGAGGAACATTCCTTCTCGTACTCCAAAGGTGCACTTCGTCGGGTTGAGCTTCATTTGGTATTTATCCAGTTGATCAAAGGTCTGACCTAAGTCAACTAGATGATCAGAAGCTTTCTTGCTCGTTGTCAGCATATTGTCGACATAGACCTCCATATTGCAACTGATTTGTTCAGTAAAAACCTTGTTCATCAGCCGTTGGTATGTCGCTCCTGCATTTTTCAAACCAAAAGGCATAACATTATAATAATATGTTCCCCTAGGGGTAATAAAAGAAGTGCTTTCCCTGTCTTCAGGTTTCATTTTGATCTGGTTGTAACCAGAGTAAGCATCCATGAAGCTGAGCAGTTCGTGTCCCGAGGTAGCATCCACTAGTTGGTCAATTCTAGGCAATGAAAAGTGATCCTTTGGGCAGGCCTTGTTGAGATCAGTGAAATCAACACACATTCTCCATTTATTATTTTTCTTCTTTACCATCACCACATTTGCTAACCAGTCTGGATATTTCACATCTTCAATGAATTGGGCTTTCTGGAGCTTCTCGACCTCCTCTTGTATGGCTTGATTCTTCTCGGGACTAAACACTCTTCTTCTCTGCTTTACAGGCTTGATCTCCTTATTCGCATTGAGTTCATGGCATAAGAAGTTTGGATCTATTCCTGGCATGTCTTCATGACTCCATGCAAAAGTTTTCTTTCTATTTCTCAAAAAAGTTATCAACTCCTGTTTTATTGAAACATCCAACGATGAACCTATCTGGGTTACTCGTTCAGGGTGCTCGTCGTCCAGAATAACATTTTCTGTAGATTCCACCACATGTCCTTTTACCAGTTGGGATTCATCTCTGGGATCCAGTGTTTCAATTTCTGTACCTTCATCCACCTGGTAGGTAGTAGTCTTTTTCCTTGACTCTTCAAGCTCCTCTTGCTCGGCAGACGAATAATAGCATTCCCGAGCTACTTTCTGATCACCTTTCACAACTCCTACTCCGAAATTTATTGGTAATTTTAAGCATTGATGTACTGTAGATGGGACTGCTTTGAACTTCTCCAAACCAACTCTTCCCATGATGATGTTGTAAGCTGACTGCACATTCTTATCCATCACAAAGAAGCGTATTCTTTCTGTTCTATAAGAAGGCTAAGTTCCAATGAATATATCCAACTTGATCGTCCCAAGTTGAAAGACTTTCTCGCCATCGAAACCCAATAGAGGTCTGTGATAAGGTTCCAATTGAGATAATTTCAAATTTAAACTGTCAAAGAATGAATAGTACATGATGTCTGCCGAACTACCATTATCTACCAGCACCCTTGAAATCACTACTTCTTTCATCCTCATCTTGATCACCAAATGGTCGTCGTGAGGGTAAAGAACACCTGCCAGGTCATTTTTTGAAAAGCTAATGACCAGCTTCTCTTTGTTTACCTTCCTCGGGCGATCCTCTTCAGCCAAATTTATCCATTGAATGTATGAGCAAGCCTGAGCCTCACCGAGGTAAGCTTTTCTTTCTGCAGTAATGTCTCCTCCTCCTGCATCTCCTCCTGTAATGACATTACAATCAAATGAGCCAAAGCGTATTGAAAATACCTCTCGTTCTGGCTGCCTTGGTTTCTTAGGAAGATTGGGGTCATCATCTGGATCATCTTCATGGTTTCTCTTCTTTTTCTCCTCTGCTCGACGAGGAGATCTAGACCTTTCTCTAGTTCGGTCATTATTTCTTCTTTCGCCTCCCCGATCAACAAACTTTGCTAGCTTCCCTCTTCTGATGAGTGTTTCAATCTCGTTCTGAAGAGCTATGCAATTTTTGGTCATATGGCCGTGATCCTTATGGAACTCGCAATATTTCTCCCTATTCCTCATGTCAGGGTCTGACCTCAGTTTCTTTGGCCACTTTACTTCTTCGTTATTCTTGATTTCTTCCAAGACATGATTAATACCCATTTTCAAAGGAGTATAATTATTGAATTTTTTCAGGACTTCCCATGATGATTTATTATTCTTGGAATACTTGTCACCGCCATTCCCCTTATGCTCTTTCTTCTTGGATTTATCGTCTTCCACCTTGGTTTCTTTATCCATATTCTTTTTCGCAGCCATAGCCTCCTCGGCATTCATGATTTTGGCCGCTTTCGCCATCAACTCTGACATAGTTATAGGTGGATCTTTGGCCAAAGTGTAATACAACTTGTTAGGCAACAACCCACTCATTAAGGCAGTGATTGTTGTCTTTTCTTCATAATCTATAACTTCCAGTTTCTCGTTATTGAAACGAGTTATGTAATCTCTAGTACTCTCACCAGATTTTTGTCTAACACTTAACAAGTGTGCTACTCTTTTTACTGGCTTTGCCCCAAAACAAAAATTGCCGATGAACAACTCGGCCAACTAAAAGAAAGTTAAAATCTTACCCCGAGGAAGATTGTTGTACCATATCTGGGCAGATCCAGTAAGAGTTCCTGAGAATGCTCTGTATCTCATCTCTTCGGGGATGGCATAGATGTCGGCAGCAACTTGATATTGCTCTATGTGTAGAACAGGATCTGTCTTTCCATCATATTTGGGGGTCACCACAGGTGCTTTAAACTTTAACGGGGTAGGAAAACCCACAATGGCCTGGACAAAAGGTGTCCCTTGAACAAAAGTTCGTTGTAAGGGATTCTTCGACTTAGCCATTTCTCCCAATGTATCCTCCAACCATTGAATGGAACCCTTCCACGCATCATTTCCTTCCTCGGGCTTATTAGTTCGAGCAATTGATTGTTCTGATATCTTGACGAGCAACTGGTCTTGATTGTGCTGATCCTTCTCTTAGATCTGATGGTCGTTGAAAACTCCTCGACATGGTCTTAGGTGGACTCCTATTCTTCCTAGGGTCTAATCGACTGAACGAAGACACCCTACTCAGTCTTTCCAAGGCACTGGGTCTTTCTGGAGAGAGAGTGATACGTTGATCAGTATCTATAGCCCTTATTGACGAAGTTCGTCCAGGTTGATAAGAGAAATCATCAGATTCCTCATTACGATATGACTCAGTACGCCTGGATCGTGAAGAAAGTAAATAGGTTTGCCTCTGACCACTTCGCTGTCCCGAACGTGCAGGTGCACCGCCATGAAGGGTCTGTATGAGTTGCCGCATTATTTCTTTTATTGTTTTTAGAAGTTTAGATTTACTTTCCATTCCGTCGCTCTTATTATGAGACTTTTATTTATGGATTTGGTTGGCCAATCGG
Source organism: Sambucus nigra (assembly GCA_949130495.1). Taxonomy (NCBI): domain Eukaryota; kingdom Viridiplantae; phylum Streptophyta; class Magnoliopsida; order Dipsacales; family Adoxaceae; genus Sambucus; species Sambucus nigra. Next base: position 36,370,674 of record OX422211.1, read on the forward strand.
TTCCACAGTTGTTTATAGTTTCTGTCAGATATACATATTTGGATTATTTCATCGGGATTTATATTTATTTGGAGTTGGATTTATTCTGGAGATTATCATGACGATGGATTTTTATATTGCATGAATGGTTATATTTTTTGGATAAATATTAATTATATCTTGTGGATTTTTTTAAATGTCTCATATATCTGTCACATGTGAAGAATAATAACTTATTTAGTAACGACGTAGTTTGGTGGCGGCGGCTTGCCACCTCGTTTGCCATAAAACGCGAGGTGTTACATTTTATCATTTTACTCATTCATTGTAAGGCAATAAAACATGATGAACATTTATGAGAAAATTAAAGAGATCTTGCATTCAAATTTCAATAGAGAGCGTGTTATTTTCTAATTTTCCTTTGAAGCTTATTCTTGTGCATGTCAAACATTCTCCATCTTTGGTAATATTACTGTTGATGTAAAAAACTAGATTGCTTCTAATTATTTAATCACAGATAAATATCAATGAGACAAAGAATTTTAAAGTGGTTCAGCCTTATAAGAATGGCCTAAGTCCACTGTTTCTGTTATTGCCAAGTGTTTTTGGAGTTCTCGATATGTAGTTCTATCAAGAAATTCCGGTCCCTTTGAATGAGGGTCATACAAGGTATTTGTAGCCCTTAGGCTGTACATGAAAGGGTGTTACATTAAATGATATACATATGAAAGGGTAATTCATTTAATGCTCTTCAAACGTGTGCGTCAAGATAATGAGCATTCAATGAATAGTTGAACTGTTGATTATCTGGCAATCAATGCTGTGGTCGAGATGCAGCTCGAACCGCCTTAGTTGCTCGCCGTTCAAGAGTTCCTCGGAGCGTTGGAGTTCCTCAGAGAGCTGGAGTTCCTCGGAGTATACTTGTTGCTCGGAGTGAGTCTGACTTGGTCGGGGGAATAGACTTCCTCGTTGCTATTGTGCCACGTAGATCGACACGTGTCTTCCTGTGATTCGTCTATATCAGCATACTAATTTTGGTATCAACAATTACCTATGCTTTGTTATCATTATTTATTCATCATAGCTTAATAAAAATCATTTATCACATGCATAGTTAATATAATCATGTACGGCTAAATCTTTAGAGAGTTGGAGAAGATGAACCCAACCTAGTTATGAGAATTAGATATAAAATTGGATATAATCATATGTATAATTACTAGGGTTTGATATTTTATTGAGCTTAATATTGTAGGTCTCTTAACTCCGTTTGTCGTAAGAAACCGAATTATTTGAGGATATAATATATGTGTCGACAATCTTGTCATTCAAGTTAATTTAATTATTGAATAAATATCACACGGAGTAATATTCTCACATATTAGTACTTTGATTGAATTAATATTTTTTTTCAATTAAATATATAATTATAAAAAAATGTATCTAAAAAAAATACTTACGACTCGGGGGATTGGATCCCGACTCCACTTTTCCAAATAGTTTTCTAAAATCCAAATTCTAGTTTTTGCTTTCTTTTAAATTAAAATTTCACTTATTAGTTAGGTTTTCTTAATTAAGTAGAATTATTCCAAAAATTAATCGCCTTTTCTTTTCTTTCGAGCATCGTCGCCAAGATTTTTGAAGCCTACCTTGTCATCATTGTTACATTTTGTGTCCTACTCCCTGAGGATTCGACCCCGACTTACTGGGTATTACTTGAGTGACTGACTCACACTTGATCCATCCACACACATGTAGCACACACATTCTGCATCACGTCACGTGTCGTCTCCGATTAATGAGATGTTGTTATATTTGTAGTTAGGTGACTCGGATGACCTTTTTGAGTCAACCGGTGATCTAGAATGGATCAAAATAATCCATAATAGGTATTCGGGTGTTCTGATTGGGTTCTGAGGGCTTTCTAGATGTAGTAGCACCCGTATGGGGGTGTAGTGATCTTTTTAGACCTATGATTTAATATAAAATGGTATTAGGGTGTGATTAGAGGTTATTTAAAGATTTGATAGGTGGATGACAACCTCACTTTTGGCTTCTGCATAATTAAGATTAAGAGAGAGCATAAGAGAAAATAAAATAGAGAAAAAATGTTTAAGAAGAAAGAAGAAGAGTCAATCTCTGGATTCAAATCATCCCTACTAATGAGATTTCACATTCAGATCCTTACAGGAAAGTATTTACTTTCTTTATATTGCAATTATGTAGTTAGTTTCATTCATAATTAACTAGGAACCAAATCGGAGATAAAAAATACAAACTTTGATAATCCACGAAGGGATTTAAATTATGTTTCATCTTTGATGTTAATTGAGAATGACTGGTGATTAATCGATAGGAAATTCGTAGTGTAATTATGCGTTTATGAGATTGAATATGAGAGTATTAATAGGTTCTTAGAAATTAATGAAATTCAAGTTTAGAATAATTATGAGATGTTAAAATTGAATCGAGATTAGATATACTTGTATTTAAATAATGGATTTTGGTTTAATTCGATGTTAAAATACTTTTGGATTGATTATATATTTATGTGGGTCATTAATTTAATATTTTGGGAGGTTTGGAACCTCAATTGGAGGGTTTTAGAGGTGAAAACTTGAGGGAGAAGACGACTGGTAGCCCAGAAAACCAAACCGATTTGCTAAGTAAGTGAATCGATTTGATTGACTGAACCGGTTCGGTCTTCCAAGAGAACCGATTCGGTTTCCTGTCCTACCTAAAATGATTATAGGTGGCTTGGTACGTGGTTTGGTCGGATACCTAAACGCCAACTTGAAAAATTCAAATGGTTATTATCCAACACTTAGCCATTTTCCTCATTTACGCTTACTTTGTCTTCTTTAATTTCGAGAGCTTTTTAGAGAGAGAAAATCAACAAACCGCCATTTTTTCCCCTCTTTAGCACCTTTGGTAACTGTGTTCCACCATTTTCAGCCTCCATTTTCTTTTCCAGAAGCTTTCTTCCCTCACCACTATATATAATGGACTCTTCAAGTTCTCCAGTGTGACACCCGCATAAAATAGTAACGGGTGACCAGCCCTATACTACATTTAATCAGGAATCTCAGATGGCTCATTCTCAGCATCAACAAAATATACTAAAAAAGATAAGGCTAACTACCCGAAACTATAAAAGCGGATGCCAAAAATTAAATAAAAACATACAATGGATATCAAACCAACAATGTATAACTACTAACAAATGTAAAACGTACACAAGTACCATGATAATATAAGTGCTAAACATTATAACAAACATGATGCATAAAAGGAAATATACCCGAATAAGCTGTCGGGTCACAGACAATACAACATCCATAAGGAGAACTATAAACATCTCTAAATAACCCTTGGGTGTAAACCCAACATTCAAACTGAATCCTATCTAGATTTTCAAAGGGGTAGAAAGCGACTAAAATCTAAATCCCGTAACATTCTGCAACTTCTACGGCTCCCAAGACTCTAGATAAAAAAGCATTTGGTATCCATGAGGTTGGACACCTGTAGTATGCAGTATGTACATATATAGCAAAAGAAAAATATAAACGAGTCAGAGCCCGAGGTGTAAAAATATTTGCAGCAAGTGTGTTAACTGTGCATAATAAATATAAATGCAATATTTCATAATTAAAGTGGAGCCGCACCCTCGTGAAACCCCAAACTCACCTCTCATCTACTGTGCGCACCTAATCGAGTCCCGGAACCTAAATTAAGCTACCCCTCACATTAAATATAAACGGGTCAAAGCCAAAGGTGTAAAAATATTTGCAACAAGTGTGTTAACCGTGCATAATAAATATAAATGCAATATTTCATAATAAAAGTGGAGTCGCACTCTCATGAAACCCCAAAATCACCTCTCATCTATAGCACACACCTAATCGCATCCTGCAACCTTAATTAAGCTACCCGTCACATTAGGGATAACCTACAAGACTAACCGCATGGCTTATATCCTCATAATCCACCATCCTAACATAACCCAAAAATCCTTTCCATTCTAACCCCCCCCCCCCCCCCCACACATATATATATATATATGCCTTACCTGGCTTTGTTGGTTCTAGTTATTAGCTTAAACTAGTTATTAATCTTAGCACGACACACATTATCATAAGTTACACGTAAATAATTCATTCTCTAAACATCATACCTCCTAGTACTAAAAACATAACTTCTCTCCACTCCCAACATTGCACCACGTTTCATGCATGGGGCGTCTCGCAAAGCGAAATCCAAACAAGGAACCCCCCCGATACACTACACCTTGATATTGTTGATCGTAGGGATCCATTTTTTCATCTACGCCAATCCAACTACTGCAAATACCTAATTAATTAATACCATCTCTAAAAAAACAATTTAATCTCTATTCAATCCTTGTAGTCGATATAACCGTAATTGTCTCTAAGTACGATCGTTCGACCCTGATAAACTAGTACACCGAAATCACACGAGATGTACACCATAGAAACTACATATTCTCTTCACCTACAGGATATATATAAATATATTTATATTTACTCTAAATATATATATATACAACCATTCATTCCTATAACCACGTATACATAACACACATAATGTACACTTTGCAATACAAATAACATAAACGGTTATAGGATACCAAAATACTGCACCATGCTATCATCTTCCAGGAATCACTCACTTTCTCCTGGGGTCACAACCTATCGGACTATTATCACACCGTCATGGCGACAAAATCAATCCTAACATAAGGGAAGCGGTCATAGTTCCTAATCGGAAGGTGAGAATGACTTATACCCAAGACTTCTCACCCCCAAAATAAAATCACACAAATAAAAATGGACGACTATGACCTGGGGACTATCCACACCCTGCTCCTCAATCCAGGGGCTCACCCTCATCGCGCAACTTCCCATAATAGCATGTGTCGGGTATGCTTCACACATTAAGTATATATATCATTAACATTATATATATATATCCATATGATCACATCATATAATAAACCATCACACACGGTATAGATATTCACGCTATAAGTAAGCACATATATACATATATATACATACATACATATATATATATATATATATATATATACACACACATACACACACACACACACACACACACACACATATATATATATATATATATATATATATATATATATATATATATATATACCATCTCTCGTCCGTATGTATGAAATTTATAAACTCGGCTATAAGTGTACGTAATCCTCAATATACTAGCCGTCATTCCAAGCGTATTAACTTATTTCGCTATATAAATACTATCCCTCACTTGAATCATATTCATCCATTACCCCTATGATCTGAATAGTCTTCCAATATATCCAACATTAAGGTTATCAACCCAAAGTTTAATGTAGGTAACAATCACTACACATCCCATCTATATCCGAAAGCACCTCGATATATCTAGTAATAATTTTGACTATGGGTATACACCTAACTAATAGTCTGCAGACCTCAAGCTTCATCCTAGATTCATTACATGATCCCATCAAGTATGGGAATCTCCATTATTAATCACATACAGATATATAGTAGCTATCCCGCCAAACATTACATCTCAACCTACGCTAGTTGATACTACAATACAATCGTTCTCAATTCTGCCTACGGTTCAATTGCTCCTATGAACCCTTAACATCGAACGCACCTATCCATCATTATAACCAGATGAATATTAGTATGACAATCATTTCGGCTATAAGTATAAACACAACCTAATATTCAGAAATCTATGAGCTCAATCCCAATTCATTTCTTACAACCCCATTATACCTCAGAACATCTTTTATTAATTGCACACAAATGGGTAATAACTATCTCGTCTAAAAGTACACACATAACAATTCTATTCGGTAATCATCAAAAGCATATACCACAATACCACTTGACTTCAAACGTACATCAGCAAAAAGGGACTATGTCTATAATTTATATACTATTGCATGACAGCCCACCACCATCATATTAATATAATCAGCCTATCATTCAGTCCAACAATCATTTCCATACTAAAAGAGGCATCATACTCTCATAATCCATTTCTAACATAGGTCCAAATGCCCCTAATCACCCTAAGGCACCAATCTCTTAATATTATAACATAACCCTTTATAAGACATTCACTAAAAAGGTCACTAAGTTTTAAACCCAAAAGAAAAGGTGGTAAAAGAAAATCCTATTCTTGGACTCAAAATAGAGGACCGGTCGACCGGCCCAAGACCCCCTGTCGACCACGGTTCTAAATTTTAGCCTATGAAGAAAGCAGTAGGATTTTCCTTTGAGGCGGGGTCGAATGGCCCCCTGGCCGCGGTCGACAAGCCATACCAGATATCTTGGCCATTTTACATTTTTGAACAAAACCAAACACTCCAAACACCCAAATTATTATCATCCAACCCTTCATCTTTAACTCAATCATATTCCTCACATCAAAACCCAACCTACATCTCATCTCATCAACTTGAATACCATCAATCCCATGTATAAACATCAAATTCAAGTTTTAGTCCCAAAAATATAGGTTTTAACATATAACTGAAAAATCCAATTCTTTTATACAAAAATTATGAAATGAAATACAAAAATGAAATATTTAGCCAGATTAAACACTTGCCTGGAAATTGTAACGGTTGAATCATCCTCGAGATCACGCGCAGGCTGGAAATCCCCCAAGATCCAAGCTTTCTCCTCTCTCCTCTTCTTTCTCTCTTATTTTCTCTCTTTATTTCTCTAGGGTTTTCTCTCCCTATCACTTTCTATCTTTCTCACAAATGGGATTGGTAGATTTTGTAAGCCTCTTAAGTCTTTAAAACATAAGTCCCAGTTTTAAATGATAATACACACTTTAATTGACTCATTTACTCCAATTAGAGTCAAATTAACTTAAAAATATTCTGGAACATAAAAAAACCCAAGGACAGTCATTTTGACTATCTCGACCAATCCGGAACCAATAGCGCACTCAAAATCTTCATCTGAAATACTTTATAACATCCTTAATTTTTGGACCTCAATTTGCAAATTCTAAAATTCTCTAATTTAAATATATTTTATTTCTCCCAAAACTTTAATTTCTCAGTCCTAAAGTCATGAGGTATTACAGACTTCCCCCCTTACAAAAATTTTGTCCTCAAAATTTGAGTTATGCCTAGGACTCCGAACCTCATTTAGTTCTTACATCTACCCTCAAGATTACTATACCTATCTCTCCCACTTCTCACCTCGAACCATATAAACTTCAAAATCAAACCAACTATCCGTGGCACCCATACGCCCTGTACCCGAGCTCAACTCGTAAAAACATAACCCGACTCTACTAGCCTCAAATCATAATATACCTCTCAACAACTTAATCTATAATAGCGTACTAATTATATAAAAAGTTGAAATTTCCAATGGTTGAACTCTTCTCAATTCCTAACATTCGCTACCTTTATGCGGGGGAGGTCTCGCAAGCGAAATCCAAACAATGACCCTCCCAATACACTACTGTGTAGCTATGTCGGGGATTGAGATCAGTTGAACCAGGATTAAGGTTTTATAAAATATTTTTGAATCATAGATATTTCCCGAAGGCCTGTATAACAATATAATATAAAACAATTTCATGTCTTTCGACACACCAAACAAACACCTTATGTTCAAGACACAAGGCTTCAACAAATACAATACTCCTACCAACAACAATCCTCCAAACTAGCATAACCCTGAGCTAAATTCCATTCTCAACAATAAATCTACTAAACTCTTAACCTTCTCAGTTATACCAATCCATTATGTCACATTAAAGCATTGCCGCAAGGTAAGTCTTTCCCTTATTATAATACTACAATTACCTGCCCTAGCCTATCTATAAAACAATAACCTTATAACCACTACTCAACAAACCTTAAAAGTCCACACTTACGAAAGTCAATTGCACAACTCTCTACTAGCTCATCACGAGATGGTTTGTTATCCCGAAAGATGCCATATAAATTCCGTACTTATTCACTTTTTACTCCAAAGAAATTATGTGCACACTATGGTTATAGCGGCTAACCACTCGTTATACCTTAAGCGCGACGTTCCCAATCCCGTGCAAAGCATAAACTAAACCCAAAGAAAGGTATTATACCTTATACTTCCTTAATCCAACTGCTCTACTTCATCCAAGAATCTCTTTTCAAAGTCCTCTACTTCTCCCAGGACAATCATTCTTCCTAAATCTTATTTCTCCACAAGAGAAACATCTTCCCGAAAATCCTTAATAACCATCCTGAAGGACAAAACGCTATTACGACCAACCCCCGACAACTCCTTTAGTCCTACTCAAGTATCCAAATTTCTTACTCCCTTTTCCAAAAAAATGATACTCCTGACATTGGGACAACGCCACACACCTCCTAAGGGCTTCACTATTCGCTTATCCTCAGTACTTACCTTATCGATCACAAAATTCTTCACTCGACCACCGTCAAATCACCTGGAATCCCCGCTAGAAATATCCTCCTTATCACCGCCTGAATCGTGGAAAGAGAAATACTTCCAGTCACAATGTACCCAAAATCTATTATGGGTATTGCATCTCTCATCTTTCCCCTTCCTGGACGACTTATTATTTGCGATGTCTGAGACGAGAGCAACTGCGTCAGAATGTCGTTAAAGTAATTTCACATCGCAAAAGAAAATAGACATAGTGAACACAACAATCCTAATAGTAGAGCTCTATTTCAAGAACGCTTGCAGAAGAACGCAGAAAACCCGCACAAATCCTAAGGACACTAGAACCTGATGCTCTGATACCATCTGTGACACCCTGCTTAAAATAATAACGTGTGGCCAACCCTATACTTAATTTAATCAGGAATCTCATATGGCTCATTCTCAGCATCAACAGACTATACTAAAATAGATAAGGATAACTACCCGAAACTATAAAAGAGGATGCCAAAAATTAAATAAAAACATACAATGGATATCAAACCAACAATGTACAACTACTAGCAAAGGTAAAACGTACATAAGTACCATGATAATATAAGTGTTAAACATTATAATACAAAGAATGCATAAAAGGAAATATACCCGAATAAGTTGTCGGGTCACTAACAATACAACATCCATAAGGAGAACTATAAACACCTCTAAATAAACCTTGGGTGTAAACCCAACATACAAACTGAAACCTATCTAGATTTTCAAAGGGGTAGAAAGTGACTGCAATCTAAATCCCGCAACA